>CM051028.1:59446028-59486028 GCA_027627225.1 Congeria kusceri
GGGGTATTCTGCTCTGTGTATTGGTCTACCATAGAACCCCTTATCATTATCTGCAATCTTTTATCTCAGCTGACTGAGCAAAGGCTAAGTACATGTGCACTGTTTCCTCTGCATCAGTGTATTGATAGCAGATGATAAAGGTCGCCTCACTGTGTCCACGCTGTGATCACAGCACGGTGCCAATACACAGGGGTACAATACCCCAGATTTGGGGGGGGGGGGGGGTCCGATAAAGAAGGATTAAACTAGGTCTGTACATGTTTTTCCTGTGTTTTCGTTCTCGCAAATGTAAGGCATAGAAGTCTGGCTGTCATAGTGATTAGCGTGACAGACGTTTGATCGTGAGGTCGTGTAGGGCGTAGGTTCGCGCTCCGGCGAAGGCAAACCTGCCTTTTTGCAACCCAATTTTCGCTTTAAAGGCCTAGTTTAATCCTTCTTTATTTGAGGCCCCCCCCCCCAACTATGGGGTATTATACCCCTGTGCATTGGCACCCGCTGTGGTCACACTGTGGCGACCCTTATCAGCTGATATCAATACACTGCTGCAGCGGAAACAGTGCACTAAGCCACTGCTTAGTCAGCTGAGAGAAAAGATTGGAGATAATGATAAGAGATTTAAGGTGGACCAATGCACAGAGTGAAATACCCCATGGAAATGCACAACATTCCTTAAACTAGGCCTTTAATATCTTGCTGCGTGCATATTATATATAGATCTACGTAACTTATACAAATCCGCTTTTATAAAGCACGAACAATTATTGTATTGTCATCAATAGTTTTTACCGATAAATAATCTAAACGAACAAAGATAAATACACGGATTATAATACCACACATATGGTATTATGGTAAATTCTAACACTTAGATACCTATGTTATGTTATAATACCACACATATGGTATTATTGTAAATTCTAACACTTAGATACCTATGTTATTTTATAATACCACACATACGGTATTATGGTAAATTCTAACACTTAGATACCTATGTTATGTTATAATACCACGCATATGGTATTATGGTAAATTCTAACACTTAGATACCTATGTTATGTTATAATACCACGCATATGGTATTATGGTAAATTCTAACACTTAGATACCTATGTTATGTTATAATACCACACATATGGATTATGGTAAATTCTAACACTTAGATACCTATGTTATGTTATAATACCACACATATGGTATTATGGTAAATTCTAACACTTAGATACCTATGTTATGTTATAATACCACACATATGGTATTATGGTAAATTCTAACACTTAGATACCTATGTTATTTTATAATACCACACATACGGTATTATGGTAAATTCTAACACTTAGATACCTATGTTATGTTATAATACCACACATATGGTATTATGGTAAATTCTAACACTTAGATACCTATGTTATGTTATAATACCACACATACGGTATTATGGTAAATTCTAACACTTAGATACCTATGTTATGTTATAATACCACACATATGGTATTATGGTAAATTCTAACACTTAGATACCTATGTTATGTTTCTAACACTATATATAGTACATTTGTAACATACACTTGTCATAACAGGAATTGCATTTATATGTGTATGTAACTAACACTGTTTGAACTCCTGGGTGCATAGGCCTACTTATTGTTCAAAATAAATACAGTTTCTTCTATATAATGCTTTTATTCATATAATTGTTGGTTTTGTTAAGTCCATATGCATTAGTTTTTGTTGTTATGACATTTAACTTCATTTTTCAAAATTACGAAAGTCCGTGAATAAGTTCCTTTAAAGCGTGAAGCTAGCTAAAATCCCCTCACGGTTCCGTCATCAGTCCAAGAGCCACAAAACAATGTCATTAATCCACTAAGTTGCATTCAAACTACACGGAGTTCACAGAATAGAAATCGCTTCCTTATTTCGCCTCCGATTCTGATTTCAGTTGATATTATTAGCGGACGACGAAGTTGTGTCCACCTTCAACTATATCACGGCCTGTAAGCACTGTAAGCCTGTAAGCATCTTTTTGGAGGTGAATGAAAATTGAGCCAATGCACCTTCCGAGGTGGAGCTCAGAACAGGAAATTAGTCAAAAACGTAAATAAATTTAAGAGGCAGGTCTGAATTTTTCTATAATGCAATAATTTAAAGCACTATTTTAAAAATCAGGCAATGTAATGATTATACTACATATATATGTAGCCCAGTTTGCAGTAAAGAAAAAATTCTCAACTTGAGGACTTTTATGAATGGTAACATCGAGTCGATTAAAACTCACTTTTTTCGCATAAAATACCGGTATCGAGGCAAACAATACACGTATTATTGTTGTTTTATATTACTTTCCACTTATTGACGTTGCATTTGGACACGTATTATACAATAATATGTATTTTTAGCAAAGAGGTTGAATCAATGCCACGGAGGTGGAGCTCGGGACAGGAGGTGGAGCAATGCACAACCCTGTTATATACATGCCTAAGTCATCAGATTTCAATGACAAGTGCAGTTTGGAGTTTTTGTTCGGAGGATATAAGTCCTCAACGTTCTCATATAGCGACTCGAAATTTATAACGCTAATAGATCGTATTGCGGAGAATGCAGCGTATTGCTATAGCAAAGACCAAATTGCATTAAAACATGTGGTCACTTTATGTCTTAGATTTTGCCCACATCATAATATCATACAATTGCGATTGGAAGATTATTATCATATTAAGTGTTAAAGGCATATATCAATCAAAATTCTATTGTTTGATACCTACATTGACTCATTGACTATTAGGCCTATATTATACTGTTTAATGTTAGGTCCATATATAAATACAAGCCATACAATTTATCTTTGCAAGATTTGCTTTCCACCATAAATATAAGTGCACAGCAACATGCATCAAATAGTCGCACTTTGGCGGGGGAAGTATATTATGTCTCATGGTTCTGGTTTATTATTATTTCTGTGATTTTTTTCAGTGTAGATTTTACTTCACTTTTGTTTAAATGATCGATAACACTTCGGTTGCTCATGGGGTTACTTTTAAAAAAATGTGTTTTTTGTTCTGGATCTCTCATTTGATCTCATTGTAATTACCTTATTTTGAGAATGGTTCTATATTGTGATGAGCATGCTGGCTATTGATGGTTACTAAAATAAATAAAATACATATTATTTGTATTTTGTTATGCTTTTATTAAGAACAAAATTGTACACAATTCTGTTATTGTTTATTAAAACGGAATACAGCTACATAAAGGTATCAAATTTTTATTCAGCATCATGCTGCAGACAGTTTTCATAGATCAAAAGAGCCACATAAAATTATCAAAGTTGAATATAAATGCACCATGTTATAGAACGTTATCATAGATCAATACAACATAACATGCTACAAACTATTATTAAATTTAAAAATCAGCTTGCCGTCATGTTATCAAAATTCACTACAATGTCAGATGGGTTTTCTACAGTTTCAATAGTACCACAGCATAGATTCTTGCATATACATGTATTAGAACGTGATTAAACAAACTTCGTGAGCCAAATGCATATGTACAGATTCATTTGTCGCTTTGATCACACTGTTTATAAATGAAGGAATCAATTGCAAGATGTTTTGAAGACAACTCTCCGGCTTCGATTATATTGCATGTTTTCTGCAATCAGATAGGTTGTCCGCCTCTTAAAGCTGTTTTTTTTTTCGAATCCTTGCTCTAGCAGCTATGTCAACAAATGATGCCTGTAAGCAAACACATGAAATTAGACTTAATGGAAAATGATAATTATGGTTTACGTTATACGTTTAGTTGGTTGCATTTCATATGTTAATCACAAATTGCGTCAATTGAGCAATACTTGTTTATATCGATTAGTTCTTACATACGTAATAATAGAAAGTAATAGTACGCGTATGTTTAACTTCTATAATGAAATTTAAATTTTAGGTGCGATTCAAATGAAGCTATTTGTATGAGAGTTTACAATATTGTTGTGCACACGATCTAACCGAATAATGATTTAAGGAGGTTAAATGTATTTACAGAAAAGCGTATATTCAGTTGTGCATGGCTGCATCTCTTGTTCTTAGCTCCACCTCCATGGCATTGGCTCAACCTCTTTGCTAAAAATACACATTAACGTATAATACCCGTCAACGTCACTAAGTTGCTATTAATACAAACATCAATAATAAGAGGGCTATTTTTCAATAAAAATGTCCGGGCGATAATTAATTATCGTCTAAATTCGTGTGTCTGTGACTTTCTCTGGGCGAATATGCGAAATTTACTTCTCTTGTACAAATCGAAATTTAACTGGCAGAATCAGGAATCCGTACAAGATAGTAAATTTAATATTATTCAAAGAAACATGTTTTTCAAGAAAGATAACTATACGACGAGTATACAAAGCTTGATGGTTAAAATTACAAAGTTGTGTCCCTTGTATGACGAATAGTCATTTAAATTCGCATTTAGTTCAAATACTGTGTACGGTTCAGTAACTAAGTATCGTAATAATTGTACAACTATACTAACCATGGGCGGCTTTAGACGGGGCGGGAGCGGCGTACACCCCTATAAAAGTGTCCAGCATTCGATTTTTTAAACATCACAGACATATGCATTATGTTACCAATGACGCGTTCTTCAATCAATTTATTTCAATTATCAAACCCGTTATGTTGTATTTTCGTTAAATTGTTCGTTTTTGGCGATATTGCATCTTTCCAATATATGTTATAGCATGTAAGAAAGGCGTTACAGCAATGTGTTGGCAGTAACTATACATCCCCCCCCCCCTCTAACTGAAAGTCCTGTAACCGCGCTTGCTAACTGACACTTGCTTCCTCTTTGAACTCGTGCCTATTATAAACCAGAATATCGGTAAAACCGATGGATACTCCTCGATGCCGCTTTGACCACTAAATGTGACTTTGATCTTAAACCTAACGACCTGATTCATACGGAAACACGCTGTCATGTTTAGGCAAAATATAGTGTAAAGTGATTACAAATCCACTCAACAAGTCCAGACAAGCAAAATACCAATTTTAGCTTTTGACCTTTACGTTTGACCTTGACCTTTCACCTACAGTTCTGGTCCACGTGCGTGACATGCTGTCTCATTTAAGCAAACATTTGTGCCAAGTAACTTGAAAATCCCTCATTCTAAGGCCAGTATTATGCTCCCCGAAAAATTTCGGGGGAGCATATAGTCGCCTCCTTGTCCGTCCGTCCGTCATTCCGTCCTTACGTCCGTCTATTTCTCAGCAACTATTGGCCAGAATTCAACAAAACTTTATGAGAAGCTTTATTACCAAGAGTAGGTGTGCATATTACCAGGACGTTCCGCTTCAATGATTTTTCTCAGAGTTATGGGACTTGGAAGATTTCTGAAATTAGTATATAGTGCACAATTCTTGACTTTCTTGTCCAGGCTTTTTCTCAGCAACTACCGGCTGGAATTCAACGAAACTTCAGGGGAAGCTTTATTACCAAGAGGAGGTGTGCATATTACCAGAATGTTCCGCTTCAATGATTTTTTTCGGAGTTATGGGACATTGAAAATTTCTGAAATTAGTATATAGTACACAATTTTTGTCCGGGCTTTTTCTCAACAACTACTAGACAGATTACATTGAAACTTAATGGAACTCTTCATTACCAAGAGGAGTTGTGCATATTACCAATATGTTCCGCTTCAATGATTTTTCTTAGAGTTATGGTACTTCGAATATTTGTGAAATTACTTTATAGTGCACAATTCTTTAATGGGCTTTTTCTCAGCAACTACTTGCCAGATTTCAATAAAACTTTATGGGAAGCTTCATTTCCAATCTGAGGTATGCATATTACCAGAACGTTCAGCTTCAACAAAAATTCCTGGAGTTATGGGACTTTGAAGATGTCAATTGTGTCATATCTATTTCTCAGGAACTGCTATATGAATTCAATGATGCTTGATGTAAAACTAAATAATTAGGAATTGAAATAACCATACCGGTATTACAGTTATGATCCATCACTTTGATTTATTTTATTTTGTTTTTATTTTATTTTTAAGATTTTACTGCATATTCATATTGTATTTGTGTTTTATGCTCACATACAGTTTTGATGTCAGATTTGGTCTTGCAGTTCTACTGCTTTTTAGTCATTTTACTAGCTCTGCCCTTCTTATTGCATTTATATTGCTTGACTAAGTTCATTCCAGGGGAGCATCCATCAGTTTTACTGATATCCTTGTTTAGTCATAGTCCGGACAAGCAAAAAGCTGATTTTGACCTGTGACCTTGACCTTTGACATACGGTCCTGGTGCACTTCATGCTGTCTAATTGAGGTTAACATTTGTGCCAGGAAGTTTTAAAATCCATGGCAAGTTAAAGCGCAGACAAGAAAACTGACAATTTTTTACCTATGACCTCTAGGTGTGACCTTAAACTTTGACCTAAGGACCGGATTCCAGTGATGTACACACCAGCATATGGCAGCAAACGTTTGTGCAAAGTAATTTTAGAATCCCTCCATCAATGGCCAAGTTATAGTGTGGACAAGCACAACAGTCAATTTATAATCAAATGGCAATAACTCCCTCAAAAATCATCAGACTGGAACGACATGGCAATATGCGCATGTCCTTTAAATAGTGATGCTGCATTTAAAGTTTCGTTGATTAGACCCTGTTCACATTCCCGCGATCCAGTAATAAAGCGAATCGAGAACAAGGCTGACGATGTATTGGCTGTAATTGTCCATAAAGGAAAATTATGTTCAGTGGAGAATATGTCGAATAAACTTATAACATGTGGTTTGTTTTCTCATTAAACTCGTCTGTTTTATTCATTAAATTATGTATACGTGCATATGTTTCAAATACTTAAATTATAATTCAAATAATGTAACGATCACAACATAGCCAAATCTGCTAACAGAACTATGCTAAACATCATGAATATGTTACTTCATAGTCAGATCTGCATTTTTAAAAGATTGAAATAAGTCTATAATTGCTGAATTTATTGAGTTTACATAATTAATTATTAATTAATTAATATCTAATTAACAGAAGCAGTTCGTTTATTCCGGTAGTAGTAGTAGTAGTAGTAGTAGTAGTAGTAGTAGTAGTAGTAGTAGTAGTAGTAGTAGTAGTAGTAGTAGTAGTAGTAGTAGTAGTAGTAGTAGTAGTAGTAGTAGTAGTAGTAGTAGCAGTAGTTGTAGTATGCAGTATGAGCAAGAAAGTGATATCCCGGAATATGCCTTTTTGTTCATTTGAGTGAAACAACTGAAGAATTCTACCGAGTTAACCAGAATTGATCAAAAACTTTTTTCTTTTTACTCTCTTGTACTCTCTAATGAACCAACACAAAAAATATGACTGAGAAATAAAACATCCTAATTTATTACCAAACGTTAAAAAGCAGTGTTAATTATCATTGTATGTCTTCAAACTTGGTGTACAAACACATTTACATTCCATTTATTAACTATCATGAGTTCAGGCAAACGATCAGGATAATTGGAAATAAAAAAACTTTTTTGCCTTCAATAAAGTTTTTTTATAAAGATTTTTAAATGATAATGTTATTTCACTTGTTATCAAGTAGATTTCTGACGTCAGTGGCATAGCTGCCGAGACAATGACCTGTATATTACTTCACTTATTGGTATGCTCTTTGATTACGTAATAGTGCCACATGTCATTTTAAAATTAGGACCTATATAGTGCATATTCTGGTTATATAATAATGGTCATGTGTGTATACAAGATTATGATCTTATAATTGATTAGACCAGGTTTGAACAATACGAAGTCTGTCAGTCTCACAGAAAGTCTTAATGCATTTGTTTTCATTTTTAGCGACGATATACTAATGAAACTGACACTCTCTTATCATATATCATAATTATATTATGAAGCATGCCATTTCTGTTTATTAAGAAGTAAACTTAGTGAATATTTATAACATTTAAAAAGTAATAAACTGTAAATGACCGCTATGCACCCAGTATTAAGGTCACAATATACTAAAAGATTTCCTTAACAAATTCAATGTAAAAGCAATAAATTCAACAAAAAATAAACTCAACATTTTGCGCGTAGAGACCCTCATAACCATACCTTTTCTTAAAGAGCATTCCGAGCCGAATTGATTTAGACAATAAAAAAGATAGGTCATGTGATATGTAAGAAAGAACTCGACGCGAATCAAAGTTCACTGTTTTACTGCCATCTTTTTACCGGCTACTCTCCAGTTGAAGGTATACTGCCAACTGTCAAAGTCTCGTCATGTAGTCTCCAACCTTCAAGCGAAACAGTGAATTTTTAGTACACAACAATGTTTTTCCTACCACACGTACAAAGAATTATTCAAAAATAAAGTCATGGCAAGTGACTATACAGAAAATTGTGTCTTCAAATAAATGGTGTTGATTTATTTAGAGAGTATAGCATTGCACACCTGAAATATTTAGTATACTGTAACCTATAAGAGAAATTTGTTCTCATTAAAATTAGTTTTTCTTGCATATAATTATCTTCCCATGCATATTGCACCAATATATTAAGTTTGGCTTGTATATCTGTCCATTTGGCCATTTTATTTCATATTTTCAAACACAGGTGATTTTGGTCGGAAGCCGGTGATTTCAAGCGTCTTGAAGCTTAAATGTCCCTCTAACAATTAAAGCTGATATTTGCAATATTTGTGACAAAATACCCAAACAAACCAAACAAACATGTATGGAGGGCTTATGTGGGGTGAGGAGAGAATGACTTTGTTAGATATTTTTACTCTAAGCCATTTTGATAATGTATTTTTTGTGTATTTTTAAAAAAAAATCACCCCAAAAATGTAAATTTAATAGAAAAAAAATTCCAATTTCATCCAAGACAATTAACAAATTAGTCAAAATGGGAGATCAAAGATACTTTGAAGTGTAGAAATCAATCAGCTTCCAGTAATTGCTTGTTTCAAACCAATAAAGTGTAAAATCTTTAAAGCACCTTGTTTGTCGCAGCCTCTTTAATTACAGGCCACCAATGATATATTCTAGTATATAATGTCATGAGTGCCTTTAAACTGCAGCAGGTGGTCAATTTGCATTGCCTGCTCACATTTAGAGGTTTAAGGGAATACAAAATTGCATATTTTGGGCACAAAATAAGTACTTTGACTTTTTTTAAGGTGGCAATCTGGTCAAAATGGGGTTCATAACCAAGCAAAAGAAAAAGTTGCTCAATGTTGGTTTTAAATGAGGTGGGACTAGTCCGGTGAAGGGGAAAAAACATAATTATGAAAGAAGGTCAAATTCCAACACAACCTATGTAAGGTTAGAAAGGTCATCCTTTGAAGCACGGGTAGCTTACAATGACAAGGTTCTTACTTTTCGGGATGTAGACGGCTCTCAAACCCCAGCTAAGCCCTTGCGTCCGAGAGCGAACAAGATTCGCTATGTAGACCTGTTACGGGTTCCTGCTCCATCAAAAGTCCATCCCGACTTACTTACGAACAAGGTCTATGTCCCCGTCCTACTCCAGTCTATGATGTCCTCTGAAAATAGAAAGCATAGGTTAAGAAGTGATAAATGTAGGGGCGACTTGGTAATTGACGGCAGTGCTTCCATAAAGTGGGGCTTAGGCTGGGAGGAAAGGTTAAAATGTACAAGATGCAGATATGTAGGCAAGCATTATAAGCTTTACAATGAGGTTCCATCAAGTACCAGGGGCAGAAAGGCAGCTCAGATCAATGTAGGCTTCCAAATAGGTGTTGCAAGTACTTCTATTGGGAACACAGGTCCCCGCAGAATTCTCAACACAACCAATATCATTGCTCCCTCTCCACTTGCTATGCAAAAACAAGCAAATAAGGTCAATACTGCCCTTAAATCCCTAAATGAGAGAAGCATGTACCAGATTAGAGAAAACTTAGTTTGCTGAAAATGCCAAAATTGGTCAAAAAGATCCCTCTAAGGTAAATGTTGAAGGGGACACTTGCTACAACAATCCAATTTTTAACTCTGACGCGACACCCTTTCAAGCCGGAACTATTGCCATAAGCACTATGTGTGAAAACAATACCAGAAACAAGCAAATTGTAGGGGTACAAGTAGCAAATAAACTATGCAGGACTGCATCAATGCTTAGGAATAAGGGTAAACCTGTTCAGTGCCCCAATCATAGGGGGCATTGTTCTGCAAATGTTTCAGAGAGGGAACCAATAGGTGATGAAGGCAAATGGAATAGGTTGTTAGGTGACCAGATCTCTAAGGACATCAAAATAGCAAATTTCACTTGTGATGGGGACAGTAGGGCATTCCAAGGTGTTCGTAACTCTCACGGTCACAATGTGGGTCATCTTAAGGATCTGAGGCACCTAGGCAACTCGCTGAAGCGCGAGCTCAACAAAGCGCCTTTCTCAAAGGGCATGCTCAAGGGTCATTCCAAGTCTAATATCAGGAGTCGGTTCGCTCTCTCGGTCAAAGCTAGGTGTATGGCTGAGCTTAAAGCTGCCCACAATAAACACCAGGGTGACATCAAGGTTCTAAAGAAGGTCATGGTTGATGTAATCGCAACCATTGTTCTATGCTTCAGTGGTTACTGCGGTACTCATTGTGCAAAGTACAGTTATGTCTGTGCTGGTACAAATAGGCAAGCTAAGAATTTCATGCCAGACAATGTCAAGGTTAAAATGGTTGACAGTGACCAACAAGTCCTTAAAAAATGCATTGAAATGGTTTTAGGTCCAGCTGCTCTTGACGCTACCAAACTTTTAACCACAACCCAAAAAAGTGAAGCAGTAAACAGGTCGTACCAAGCTGTCAATCCTAAAACTGTGACTTTCTCACGCAACTGTGTAGGTCGAATTCACGGGCAGGTTCACAAATTAAACAATGGCTATGCTGACTTTGTAATTGCAAAAACCACTGAACTAAATGCTAACCTTACCCAGGGGTCAAAGATTATTAAGCAGATAGCATATGAGGACCGCAACGACCTTAACCGAAAGCAAACATCCGCTACCAACAAAGCACGAGCTTTACGTGCCAGGACGCGGAATTATCGATACAAACTGCATGAGGAATTACACTACGGCAAGGGCATGAGTGACCCCAAACCTGATTATGACAGTCTTCCACACCTTAAGCATCATAAATATGCTTAGCTGATTGTGTACCTGATAATAAATTGTTATTATTACCTGTTTTGGCATAAGAGACCTCTAACAAGTGGCCCTCGCGTCAGCATCAGGCGTTCCTCTACCTGAAAAAGGCAAAAATACCCAATAGAAATAGATATAAAATGAAAAAAAACATGCATTTATGTATTTTAAGTGTATTTCTATGAATAAAAGGAAGTGATAAAGCTTGTTGTATTCATGTTTTTACCAAATATGCAGGCTGGCTCAGTTCCATGCCCGCTGCACTGTCCGAACTGTAAACATGTCCGCCGTTCCATGTTGGTGGAATGGGGCTCTATGTTTAAATGTTGAGGCTTAACACACAAGCTATTGTTGCATAAGTGGCTCACAGAGTCCCTGGCGTTCAATTCTGACTTCATGTAGCACATTAACGCTACACGGTGAACCAAGTATGTCTCTGATTTTATGTCCGAAGGCAATTTAGCCCTCATTCGGCCATAATAGGGTAAGGAACTATTTGAAATACAAACATTCCAGATCAAACAATCTGAATTGATGCATTTAATGCACTTATTTTCTACTCTTTTGCTCAGAAATGACCAAAAATCTGCTTTCTCATCCATATTTTGCACTTGCAGACGATATTTTATTTTAACCCAAAGTCAGTTTAGGTCACAATATACTAAAAGATTTCCTTAACAAATTCAATGTAAAAGCAATAAATTCAACAAAAAATAAACTCAACATTTTGCGCGTAGAGACCCTCATAACCATACCTTTTCTTAAAGAGCATTCCGAGCCGAATTGATTTAGACAATAAAAAAGATAGGTCATGTGATATGTAAGAAAGAACTCGACGCGAATCAAAGTTCACTGTTTTACTGCCATCTTTTTACCGGCTACTCTCCAGTTGAAGGTATACTGCCAACTGTCAAAGTCTCGTCATGTAGTCTCCAACCTTCAAGCGAAACAGTGAATTTTTAGTACACAACAATGTTTTTCCTACCACACGTACAAAGAATTATTCAAAAATAAAGTCATGGCAAGTGACTATACAGAAAATTGTGTCTTCAAATAAATGGTGTTGATTTATTTAGAGAGTATAGCATTGCACACCTGAAATATTTAGTATACTGTAACCTATAAGAGAAATTTGTTCTCATTAAAATTAGTTTTTCTTGCATATAATTATCTTCCCATGCATATTGCACCAATATATTAAGTTTGGCTTGTATATCTGTCCATTTGGCCATTTTATTTCATATTTTCAAACACAGGTGATTTTGGTCGGAAGCCGGTGATTTCAAGCGTCTTGAAGCTTAAATGTCCCTCTAACAATTAAAGCTGATATTTGCAATATTTGTGACAAAATACCCAAACAAACCAAACAAACATGTATGGAGGGCTTATGTGGGGTGAGGAGAGAATGACTTTGTTAGATATTTTTACTCTAAGCCATTTTGATAATGTATTTTTTGTGTATTTTTAAAAAAAAATCACCCCAAAAATGTAAATTTAATAGAAAAAAAATTCCAATTTCATCCAAGACAATTAACAAATTAGTCAAAATGGGAGATCAAAGATACTTTGAAGTGTAGAAATCAATCAGCTTCCAGTAATTGCTTGTTTCAAACCAATAAAGTGTAAAATCTTTAAAGCACCTTGTTTGTCGCAGCCTCTTTAATTACAGGCCACCAATGATATATTCTAGTATATAATGTCATGAGTGCCTTTAAACTGCAGCAGGTGGTCAATTTGCATTGCCTGCTCACATTTAGAGGTTTAAGGGAATACAAAATTGCATATTTTGGGCACAAAATAAGTACTTTGACTTTTTTTAAGGTGGCAATCTGGTCAAAATGGGGTTCATAACCAAGCAAAAGAAAAAGTTGCTCAATGTTGGTTTTAAATGAGGTGGGACTAGTCCGGTGAAGGGGAAAAAACATAATTATGAAAGAAGGTCAAATTCCAACACAACCTATGTAAGGTTAGAAAGGTCATCCTTTGAAGCACGGGTAGCTTACAATGACAAGGTTCTTACTTTTCGGGATGTAGACGGCTCTCAAACCCCAGCTAAGCCCTTGCGTCCGAGAGCGAACAAGATTCGCTATGTAGACCTGTTACGGGTTCCTGCTCCATCAAAAGTCCATCCCGACTTACTTACGAACAAGGTCTATGTCCCCGTCCTACTCCAGTCTATGATGTCCTCTGAAAATAGAAAGCATAGGTTAAGAAGTGATAAATGTAGGGGCGACTTGGTAATTGACGGCAGTGCTTCCATAAAGTGGGGCTTAGGCTGGGAGGAAAGGTTAAAATGTACAAGATGCAGATATGTAGGCAAGCATTATAAGCTTTACAATGAGGTTCCATCAAGTACCAGGGGCAGAAAGGCAGCTCAGATCAATGTAGGCTTCCAAATAGGTGTTGCAAGTACTTCTATTGGGAACACAGGTCCCCGCAGAATTCTCAACACAACCAATATCATTGCTCCCTCTCCACTTGCTATGCAAAAACAAGCAAATAAGGTCAATACTGCCCTTAAATCCCTAAATGAGAGAAGCATGTACCAGATTAGAGAAAACTTAGTTTGCTGAAAATGCCAAAATTGGTCAAAAAGATCCCTCTAAGGTAAATGTTGAAGGGGACACTTGCTACAACAATCCAATTTTTAACTCTGACGCGACACCCTTTCAAGCCGGAACTATTGCCATAAGCACTATGTGTGAAAACAATACCAGAAACAAGCAAATTGTAGGGGTACAAGTAGCAAATAAACTATGCAGGACTGCATCAATGCTTAGGAATAAGGGTAAACCTGTTCAGTGCCCCAATCATAGGGGGCATTGTTCTGCAAATGTTTCAGAGAGGGAACCAATAGGTGATGAAGGCAAATGGAATAGGTTGTTAGGTGACCAGATCTCTAAGGACATCAAAATAGCAAATTTCACTTGTGATGAGGACAGTAGGGCATTCCAAGGTGTTCGTAACTCTCACGGTCACAATGTGGGTCATCTTAAGGATCTGAGGCACCTAGGCAACTCGCTGAAGCGCGAGCTCAACAAAGCGCCTTTCTCAAAGGGCATGCTCAAGGGTCATTCCAAGTCTAATATCAGGAGTCGGTTCGCTCTCTCGGTCAAAGCTAGGTGTATGGCTGAGCTTAAAGCTGCCCACAATAAACACCAGGGTGACATCAAGGTTCTAAAGAAGGTCATGGTTGATGTAATCGCAACCATTGTTCTATGCTTCAGTGGTTACTGCGGTACTCATTGTGCAAAGTACAGTTATGTCTGTGCTGGTACAAATAGGCAAGCTAAGAATTTCATGCCAGACAATGTCAAGGTTAAAATGGTTGACAGTGACCAACAAGTCCTTAAAAAATGCATTGAAATGGTTTTAGGTCCAGCTGCTCTTGACGCTACCAAACTTTTAACCACAACCCAAAAAAGTGAAGCAGTAAACAGGTCGTACCAAGCTGTCAATCCTAAAACTGTGACTTTCTCACGCAACTGTGTAGGTCGAATTCACGGGCAGGTTCACAAATTAAACAATGGCTATGCTGACTTTGTAATTGCAAAAACCACTGAACTAAATGCTAACCTTACCCAGGGGTCAAAGATTATTAAGCAGATAGCATATGAGGACCGCAACGACCTTAACCGAAAGCAAACATCCGCTACCAACAAAGCACGAGCTTTACGTGCCAGGACGCGGAATTATCGATACAAACTGCATGAGGAATTACACTACGGCAAGGGCATGAGTGACCCCAAACCTGATTATGACAGTCTTCCACACCTTAAGCATCATAAATATGCTTAGCTGATTGTGTACCTGATAATAAATTGTTATTATTACCTGTTTTGGCATAAGAGACCTCTAACAAGTGGCCCTCGCGTCAGCATCAGGCGTTCCTCTACCTGAAAAAGGCAAAAATACCCAATAGAAATAGATATAAAATGAAAAAAAACATGCATTTATGTATTTTAAGTGTATTTCTATGAATAAAAGGAAGTGATAAAGCTTGTTGTATTCATGTTTTTACCAAATATGCAGGCTGGCTCAGTTCCATGCCCGCTGCACTGTCCGAACTGTAAACATGTCCGCCGTTCCATGTTGGTGGAATGGGGCTCTATGTTTAAATGTTGAGGCTTAACACACAAGCTATTGTTGCATAAGTGGCTCACAGAGTCCCTGGCGTTCAATTCTGACTTCATGTAGCACATTAACGCTACACGGTGAACCAAGTATGTCTCTGATTTTATGTCCGAAGGCAATTTAGCCCTCATTCGGCCATAATAGGGTAAGGAACTATTTGAAATACAAACATTCCAGATCAAACAATCTGAATTGATGCATTTAATGCACTTATTTTCTACTCTTTTGCTCAGAAATGACCAAAAATCTGCTTTCTCATCCATATTTTGCACTTGCAGACGATATTTTATTTTAACCCAAAGTCAGTTTAGGTCACAATATACTAAAAGATTTCCTTAACAAATTCAATGTAAAAGCAATAAATTCAACAAAAAATAAACTCAACATTTTGCGCGTAGAGACCCTCATAACCATACCTTTTCTTAAAGAGCATTCCGAGCCGAATTGATTTAGACAATAAAAAAGATAGGTCATGTGATATGTAAGAAAGAACTCGACGCGAATCAAAGTTCACTGTTTTACTGCCATCTTTTTACCGGCTACTCTCCAGTTGAAGGTATACTGCCAACTGTCAAAGTCTCGTCATGTAGTCTCCAACCTTCAAGCGAAACAGTGAATTTTTAGTACACAACAATGTTTTTCCTACCACACGTACAAAGAATTATTCAAAAATAAAGTCATGGCAAGTGACTATACAGAAAATTGTGTCTTCAAATAAATGGTGTTGATTTATTTAGAGAGTATAGCATTGCACACCTGAAATATTTAGTATACTGTAACCTATAAGAGAAATTTGTTCTCATTAAAATTAGTTTTTCTTGCATATAATTATCTTCCCATGCATATTGCACCAATATATTAAGTTTGGCTTGTATATCTGTCCATTTGGCCATTTTATTTCATATTTTCAAACACAGGTGATTTTGGTCGGAAGCCGGTGATTTCAAGCGTCTTGAAGCTTAAATGTCCCTCTAACAATTAAAGCTGATATTTGCAATATTTGTGACAAAATACCCAAACAAACCAAACAAACATGTATGGAGGGCTTATGTGGGGTGAGGAGAGAATGACTTTGTTAGATATTTTTACTCTAAGCCATTTTGATAATGTATTTTTTGTGTATTTTTAAAAAAAAATCACCCCAAAAATGTAAATTTAATAGAAAAAAAATTCCAATTTCATCCAAGACAATTAACAAATTAGTCAAAATGGGAGATCAAAGATACTTTGAAGTGTAGAAATCAATCAGCTTCCAGTAATTGCTTGTTTCAAACCAATAAAGTGTAAAATCTTTAAAGCACCTTGTTTGTCGCAGCCTCTTTAATTACAGGCCACCAATGATATATTCTAGTATATAATGTCATGAGTGCCTTTAAACTGCAGCAGGTGGTCAATTTGCATTGCCTGCTCACATTTAGAGGTTTAAGGGAATACAAAATTGCATATTTTGGGCACAAAATAAGTACTTTGACTTTTTTTAAGGTGGCAATCTGGTCAAAATGGGGTTCATAACCAAGCAAAAGAAAAAGTTGCTCAATGTTGGTTTTAAATGAGGTGGGACTAGTCCGGTGAAGGGGAAAAAACATAATTATGAAAGAAGGTCAAATTCCAACACAACCTATGTAAGGTTAGAAAGGTCATCCTTTGAAGCACGGGTAGCTTACAATGACAAGGTTCTTACTTTTCGGGATGTAGACGGCTCTCAAACCCCAGCTAAGCCCTTGCGTCCGAGAGCGAACAAGATTCGCTATGTAGACCTGTTACGGGTTCCTGCTCCATCAAAAGTCCATCCCGACTTACTTACGAACAAGGTCTATGTCCCCGTCCTACTCCAGTCTATGATGTCCTCTGAAAATAGAAAGCATAGGTTAAGAAGTGATAAATGTAGGGGCGACTTGGTAATTGACGGCAGTGCTTCCATAAAGTGGGGCTTAGGCTGGGAGGAAAGGTTAAAATGTACAAGATGCAGATATGTAGGCAAGCATTATAAGCTTTACAATGAGGTTCCATCAAGTACCAGGGGCAGAAAGGCAGCTCAGATCAATGTAGGCTTCCAAATAGGTGTTGCAAGTACTTCTATTGGGAACACAGGTCCCCGCAGAATTCTCAACACAACCAATATCATTGCTCCCTCTCCACTTGCTATGCAAAAACAAGCAAATAAGGTCAATACTGCCCTTAAATCCCTAAATGAGAGAAGCATGTACCAGATTAGAGAAAACTTAGTTTGCTGAAAATGCCAAAATTGGTCAAAAAGATCCCTCTAAGGTAAATGTTGAAGGGGACACTTGCTACAACAATCCAATTTTTAACTCTGACGCGACACCCTTTCAAGCCGGAACTATTGCCATAAGCACTATGTGTGAAAACAATACCAGAAACAAGCAAATTGTAGGGGTACAAGTAGCAAATAAACTATGCAGGACTGCATCAATGCTTAGGAATAAGGGTAAACCTGTTCAGTGCCCCAATCATAGGGGGCATTGTTCTGCAAATGTTTCAGAGAGGGAACCAATAGGTGATGAAGGCAAATGGAATAGGTTGTTAGGTGACCAGATCTCTAAGGACATCAAAATAGCAAATTTCACTTGTGATGAGGACAGTAGGGCATTCCAAGGTGTTCGTAACTCTCACGGTCACAATGTGGGTCATCTTAAGGATCTGAGGCACCTAGGCAACTCGCTGAAGCGCGAGCTCAACAAAGCGCCTTTCTCAAAGGGCATGCTCAAGGGTCATTCCAAGTCTAATATCAGGAGTCGGTTCGCTCTCTCGGTCAAAGCTAGGTGTATGGCTGAGCTTAAAGCTGCCCACAATAAACACCAGGGTGACATCAAGGTTCTAAAGAAGGTCATGGTTGATGTAATCGCAACCATTGTTCTATGCTTCAGTGGTTACTGCGGTACTCATTGTGCAAAGTACAGTTATGTCTGTGCTGGTACAAATAGGCAAGCTAAGAATTTCATGCCAGACAATGTCAAGGTTAAAATGGTTGACAGTGACCAACAAGTCCTTAAAAAATGCATTGAAATGGTTTTAGGTCCAGCTGCTCTTGACGCTACCAAACTTTTAACCACAACCCAAAAAAGTGAAGCAGTAAACAGGTCGTACCAAGCTGTCAATCCTAAAACTGTGACTTTCTCACGCAACTGTGTAGGTCGAATTCACGGGCAGGTTCACAAATTAAACAATGGCTATGCTGACTTTGTAATTGCAAAAACCACTGAACTAAATGCTAACCTTACCCAGGGGTCAAAGATTATTAAGCAGATAGCATATGAGGACCGCAACGACCTTAACCGAAAGCAAACATCCGCTACCAACAAAGCACGAGCTTTACGTGCCAGGACGCGGAATTATCGATACAAACTGCATGAGGAATTACACTACGGCAAGGGCATGAGTGACCCCAAACCTGATTATGACAGTCTTCCACACCTTAAGCATCATAAATATGCTTAGCTGATTGTGTACCTGATAATAAATTGTTATTATTACCTGTTTTGGCATAAGAGACCTCTAACAAGTGGCCCTCGCGTCAGCATCAGGCGTTCCTCTACCTGAAAAAGGCAAAAATACCCAATAGAAATAGATATAAAATGAAAAAAAACATGCATTTATGTATTTTAAGTGTATTTCTATGAATAAAAGGAAGTGATAAAGCTTGTTGTATTCATGTTTTTACCAAATATGCAGGCTGGCTCAGTTCCATGCCCGCTGCACTGTCCGAACTGTAAACATGTCCGCCGTTCCATGTTGGTGGAATGGGGCTCTATGTTTAAATGTTGAGGCTTAACACACAAGCTATTGTTGCATAAGTGGCTCACAGAGTCCCTGGCGTTCAATTCTGACTTCATGTAGCACATTAACGCTACACGGTGAACCAAGTATGTCTCTGATTTTATGTCCGAAGGCAATTTAGCCCTCATTCGGCCATAATAGGGTAAGGAACTATTTGAAATACAAACATTCCAGATCAAACAATCTGAATTGATGCATTTAATGCACTTATTTTCTACTCTTTTGCTCAGAAATGACCAAAAATCTGCTTTCTCATCCATATTTTGCACTTGCAGACGATATTTTATTTTAACCCAAAGTCAGTATAAGAGAAATTTGTTCTCATTAAAATTAGTTTTTCTTGCATATAATTATCTTCCCATGCATATTGCACCAATATATTAAGTTTGGCTTGTATATCTGTCCATTTGGCCATTTTATTTCATATTTTCAAACACAGGTGATTTTGGTCGGAAGCCGGTGATTTCAAGCGTCTTGAAGCTTAAATGTCCCTCTAACAATTAAAGCTGATATTTGCAATATTTGTGACAAAATACCCAAACAAACCAAACAAACATGTATGGAGGGCTTATGTGGGGTGAGGAGAGAATGACTTTGTTAGATATTTTTACTCTAAGCCATTTTGATAATGTATTTTTTGTGTATTTTTAAAAAAAAATCACCCCAAAAATGTAAATTTAATAGAAAAAAAATTCCAATTTCATCCAAGACAATTAACAAATTAGTCAAAATGGGAGATCAAAGATACTTTGAAGTGTAGAAATCAATCAGCTTCCAGTAATTGCTTGTTTCAAACCAATAAAGTGTAAAATCTTTAAAGCACCTTGTTTGTCGCAGCCTCTTTAATTACAGGCCACCAATGATATATTCTAGTATATAATGTCATGAGTGCCTTTAAACTGCAGCAGGTGGTCAATTTGCATTGCCTGCTCACATTTAGAGGTTTAAGGGAATACAAAATTGCATATTTTGGGCACAAAATAAGTACTTTGACTTTTTTTAAGGTGGCAATCTGGTCAAAATGGGGTTCATAACCAAGCAAAAGAAAAAGTTGCTCAATGTTGGTTTTAAATGAGGTGGGACTAGTCCGGTGAAGGGGAAAAAACATAATTATGAAAGAAGGTCAAATTCCAACACAACCTATGTAAGGTTAGAAAGGTCATCCTTTGAAGCACGGGTAGCTTACAATGACAAGGTTCTTACTTTTCGGGATGTAGACGGCTCTCAAACCCCAGCTAAGCCCTTGCGTCCGAGAGCGAACAAGATTCGCTATGTAGACCTGTTACGGGTTCCTGCTCCATCAAAAGTCCATCCCGACTTACTTACGAACAAGGTCTATGTCCCCGTCCTACTCCAGTCTATGATGTCCTCTGAAAATAGAAAGCATAGGTTAAGAAGTGATAAATGTAGGGGCGACTTGGTAATTGACGGCAGTGCTTCCATAAAGTGGGGCTTAGGCTGGGAGGAAAGGTTAAAATGTACAAGATGCAGATATGTAGGCAAGCATTATAAGCTTTACAATGAGGTTCCATCAAGTACCAGGGGCAGAAAGGCAGCTCAGATCAATGTAGGCTTCCAAATAGGTGTTGCAAGTACTTCTATTGGGAACACAGGTCCCCGCAGAATTCTCAACACAACCAATATCATTGCTCCCTCTCCACTTGCTATGCAAAAACAAGCAAATAAGGTCAATACTGCCCTTAAATCCCTAAATGAGAGAAGCATGTACCAGATTAGAGAAAACTTAGTTTGCTGAAAATGCCAAAATTGGTCAAAAAGATCCCTCTAAGGTAAATGTTGAAGGGGACACTTGCTACAACAATCCAATTTTTAACTCTGACGCGACACCCTTTCAAGCCGGAACTATTGCCATAAGCACTATGTGTGAAAACAATACCAGAAACAAGCAAATTGTAGGGGTACAAGTAGCAAATAAACTATGCAGGACTGCATCAATGCTTAGGAATAAGGGTAAACCTGTTCAGTGCCCCAATCATAGGGGGCATTGTTCTGCAAATGTTTCAGAGAGGGAACCAATAGGTGATGAAGGCAAATGGAATAGGTTGTTAGGTGACCAGATCTCTAAGGACATCAAAATAGCAAATTTCACTTGTGATGAGGACAGTAGGGCATTCCAAGGTGTTCGTAACTCTCACGGTCACAATGTGGGTCATCTTAAGGATCTGAGGCACCTAGGCAACTCGCTGAAGCGCGAGCTCAACAAAGCGCCTTTCTCAAAGGGCATGCTCAAGGGTCATTCCAAGTCTAATATCAGGAGTCGGTTCGCTCTCTCGGTCAAAGCTAGGTGTATGGCTGAGCTTAAAGCTGCCCACAATAAACACCAGGGTGACATCAAGGTTCTAAAGAAGGTCATGGTTGATGTAATCGCAACCATTGTTCTATGCTTCAGTGGTTACTGCGGTACTCATTGTGCAAAGTACAGTTATGTCTGTGCTGGTACAAATAGGCAAGCTAAGAATTTCATGCCAGACAATGTCAAGGTTAAAATGGTTGACAGTGACCAACAAGTCCTTAAAAAATGCATTGAAATGGTTTTAGGTCCAGCTGCTCTTGACGCTACCAAACTTTTAACCACAACCCAAAAAAGTGAAGCAGTAAACAGGTCGTACCAAGCTGTCAATCCTAAAACTGTGACTTTCTCACGCAACTGTGTAGGTCGAATTCACGGGCAGGTTCACAAATTAAACAATGGCTATGCTGACTTTGTAATTGCAAAAACCACTGAACTAAATGCTAACCTTACCCAGGGGTCAAAGATTATTAAGCAGATAGCATATGAGGACCGCAACGACCTTAACCGAAAGCAAACATCCGCTACCAACAAAGCACGAGCTTTACGTGCCAGGACGCGGAATTATCGATACAAACTGCATGAGGAATTACACTACGGCAAGGGCATGAGTGACCCCAAACCTGATTATGACAGTCTTCCACACCTTAAGCATCATAAATATGCTTAGCTGATTGTGTACCTGATAATAAATTGTTATTATTACCTGTTTTGGCATAAGAGACCTCTAACAAGTGGCCCTCGCGTCAGCATCAGGCGTTCCTCTACCTGAAAAAGGCAAAAATACCCAATAGAAATAGATATAAAATGAAAAAAAACATGCATTTATGTATTTTAAGTGTATTTCTATGAATAAAAGGAAGTGATAAAGCTTGTTGTATTCATGTTTTTACCAAATATGCAGGCTGGCTCAGTTCCATGCCCGCTGCACTGTCCGAACTGTAAACATGTCCGCCGTTCCATGTTGGTGGAATGGGGCTCTATGTTTAAATGTTGAGGCTTAACACACAAGCTATTGTTGCATAAGTGGCTCACAGAGTCCCTGGCGTTCAATTCTGACTTCATGTAGCACATTAACGCTACACGGTGAACCAAGTATGTCTCTGATTTTATGTCCGAAGGCAATTTAGCCCTCATTCGGCCATAATAGGGTAAGGAACTATTTGAAATACAAACATTCCAGATCAAACAATCTGAATTGATGCATTTAATGCACTTATTTTCTACTCTTTTGCTCAGAAATGACCAAAAATCTGCTTTCTCATCCATATTTTGCACTTGCAGACGATATTTTATTTTAACCCAAAGTCAGTTTAGGTCACAATATACTAAAAGATTTCCTTAACAAATTCAATGTAAAAGCAATAAATTCAACAAAAAATAAACTCAACATTTTGCGCGTAGAGACCCTCATAACCATACCTTTTCTTAAAGAGCATTCCGAGCCGAATTGATTTAGACAATAAAAAAGATAGGTCATGTGATATGTAAGAAAGAACTCGACGCGAATCAAAGTTCACTGTTTTACTGCCATCTTTTTACCGGCTACTCTCCAGTTGAAGGTATACTGCCAACTGTCAAAGTCTCGTCATGTAGTCTCCAACCTTCAAGCGAAACAGTGAATTTTTAGTACACAACAATGTTTTTCCTACCACACGTACAAAGAATTATTCAAAAATAAAGTCATGGCAAGTGACTATACAGAAAATTGTGTCTTCAAATAAATGGTGTTGATTTATTTAGAGAGTATAGCATTGCACACCTGAAATATTTAGTATACTGTAACCTATAAGAGAAATTTGTTCTCATTAAAATTAGTTTTTCTTGCATATAATTATCTTCCCATGCATATTGCACCAATATATTAAGTTTGGCTTGTATATCTGTCCATTTGGCCATTTTATTTCATATTTTCAAACACAGGTGATTTTGGTCGGAAGCCGGTGATTTCAAGCGTCTTGAAGCTTAAATGTCCCTCTAACAATTAAAGCTGATATTTGCAATATTTGTGACAAAATACCCAAACAAACCAAACAAACATGTATGGAGGGCTTATGTGGGGTGAGGAGAGAATGACTTTGTTAGATATTTTTACTCTAAGCCATTTTGATAATGTATTTTTTGTGTATTTTTAAAAAAAAATCACCCCAAAAATGTAAATTTAATAGAAAAAAAATTCCAATTTCATCCAAGACAATTAACAAATTAGTCAAAATGGGAGATCAAAGATACTTTGAAGTGTAGAAATCAATCAGCTTCCAGTAATTGCTTGTTTCAAACCAATAAAGTGTAAAATCTTTAAAGCACCTTGTTTGTCGCAGCCTCTTTAATTACAGGCCACCAATGATATATTCTAGTATATAATGTCATGAGTGCCTTTAAACTGCAGCAGGTGGTCAATTTGCATTGCCTGCTCACATTTAGAGGTTTAAGGGAATACAAAATTGCATATTTTGGGCACAAAATAAGTACTTTGACTTTTTTTAAGGTGGCAATCTGGTCAAAATGGGGTTCATAACCAAGCAAAAGAAAAAGTTGCTCAATGTTGGTTTTAAATGAGGTGGGACTAGTCCGGTGAAGGGGAAAAAACATAATTATGAAAGAAGGTCAAATTCCAACACAACCTATGTAAGGTTAGAAAGGTCATCCTTTGAAGCACGGGTAGCTTACAATGACAAGGTTCTTACTTTTCGGGATGTAGACGGCTCTCAAACCCCAGCTAAGCCCTTGCGTCCGAGAGCGAACAAGATTCGCTATGTAGACCTGTTACGGGTTCCTGCTCCATCAAAAGTCCATCCCGACTTACTTACGAACAAGGTCTATGTCCCCGTCCTACTCCAGTCTATGATGTCCTCTGAAAATAGAAAGCATAGGTTAAGAAGTGATAAATGTAGGGGCGACTTGGTAATTGACGGCAGTGCTTCCATAAAGTGGGGCTTAGGCTGGGAGGAAAGGTTAAAATGTACAAGATGCAGATATGTAGGCAAGCATTATAAGCTTTACAATGAGGTTCCATCAAGTACCAGGGGCAGAAAGGCAGCTCAGATCAATGTAGGCTTCCAAATAGGTGTTGCAAGTACTTCTATTGGGAACACAGGTCCCCGCAGAATTCTCAACACAACCAATATCATTGCTCCCTCTCCACTTGCTATGCAAAAACAAGCAAATAAGGTCAATACTGCCCTTAAATCCCTAAATGAGAGAAGCATGTACCAGATTAGAGAAAACTTAGTTTGCTGAAAATGCCAAAATTGGTCAAAAAGATCCCTCTAAGGTAAATGTTGAAGGGGACACTTGCTACAACAATCCAATTTTTAACTCTGACGCGACACCCTTTCAAGCCGGAACTATTGCCATAAGCACTATGTGTGAAAACAATACCAGAAACAAGCAAATTGTAGGGGTACAAGTAGCAAATAAACTATGCAGGACTGCATCAATGCTTAGGAATAAGGGTAAACCTGTTCAGTGCCCCAATCATAGGGGGCATTGTTCTGCAAATGTTTCAGAGAGGGAACCAATAGGTGATGAAGGCAAATGGAATAGGTTGTTAGGTGACCAGATCTCTAAGGACATCAAAATAGCAAATTTCACTTGTGATGGGGACAGTAGGGCATTCCAAGGTGTTCGTAACTCTCACGGTCACAATGTGGGTCATCTTAAGGATCTGAGGCACCTAGGCAACTCGCTGAAGCGCGAGCTCAACAAAGCGCCTTTCTCAAAGGGCATGCTCAAGGGTCATTCCAAGTCTAATATCAGGAGTCGGTTCGCTCTCTCGGTCAAAGCTAGGTGTATGGCTGAGCTTAAAGCTGCCCACAATAAACACCAGGGTGACATCAAGGTTCTAAAGAAGGTCATGGTTGATGTAATCGCAACCATTGTTCTATGCTTCAGTGGTTACTGCGGTACTCATTGTGCAAAGTACAGTTATGTCTGTGCTGGTACAAATAGGCAAGCTAAGAATTTCATGCCAGACAATGTCAAGGTTAAAATGGTTGACAGTGACCAACAAGTCCTTAAAAAATGCATTGAAATGGTTTTAGGTCCAGCTGCTCTTGACGCTACCAAACTTTTAACCACAACCCAAAAAAGTGAAGCAGTAAACAGGTCGTACCAAGCTGTCAATCCTAAAACTGTGACTTTCTCACGCAACTGTGTAGGTCGAATTCACGGGCAGGTTCACAAATTAAACAATGGCTATGCTGACTTTGTAATTGCAAAAACCACTGAACTAAATGCTAACCTTACCCAGGGGTCAAAGATTATTAAGCAGATAGCATATGAGGACCGCAACGACCTTAACCGAAAGCAAACATCCGCTACCAACAAAGCACGAGCTTTACGTGCCAGGACGCGGAATTATCGATACAAACTGCATGAGGAATTACACTACGGCAAGGGCATGAGTGACCCCAAACCTGATTATGACAGTCTTCCACACCTTAAGCATCATAAATATGCTTAGCTGATTGTGTACCTGATAATAAATTGTTATTATTACCTGTTTTGGCATAAGAGACCTCTAACAAGTGGCCCTCGCGTCAGCATCAGGCGTTCCTCTACCTGAAAAAGGCAAAAATACCCAATAGAAATAGATATAAAATGAAAAAAAACATGCATTTATGTATTTTAAGTGTATTTCTATGAATAAAAGGAAGTGATAAAGCTTGTTGTATTCATGTTTTTACCAAATATGCAGGCTGGCTCAGTTCCATGCCCGCTGCACTGTCCGAACTGTAAACATGTCCGCCGTTCCATGTTGGTGGAATGGGGCTCTATGTTTAAATGTTGAGGCTTAACACACAAGCTATTGTTGCATAAGTGGCTCACAGAGTCCCTGGCGTTCAATTCTGACTTCATGTAGCACATTAACGCTACACGGTGAACCAAGTATGTCTCTGATTTTATGTCCGAAGGCAATTTAGCCCTCATTCGGCCATAATAGGGTAAGGAACTATTTGAAATACAAACATTCCAGATCAAACAATCTGAATTGATGCATTTAATGCACTTATTTTCTACTCTTTTGCTCAGAAATGACCAAAAATCTGCTTTCTCATCCATATTTTGCACTTGCAGACGATATTTTATTTTAACCCAAAGTCAGTTTAGGTCACAATATACTAAAAGATTTCCTTAACAAATTCAATGTAAAAGCAATAAATTCAACAAAAAATAAACTCAACATTTTGCGCGTAGAGACCCTCATAACCATACCTTTTCTTAAAGAGCATTCCGAGCCGAATTGATTTAGACAATAAAAAAGATAGGTCATGTGATATGTAAGAAAGAACTCGACGCGAATCAAAGTTCACTGTTTTACTGCCATCTTTTTACCGGCTACTCTCCAGTTGAAGGTATACTGCCAACTGTCAAAGTCTCGTCATGTAGTCTCCAACCTTCAAGCGAAACAGTGAATTTTTAGTACACAACAATGTTTTTCCTACCACACGTACAAAGAATTATTCAAAAATAAAGTCATGGCAAGTGACTATACAGAAAATTGTGTCTTCAAATAAATGGTGTTGATTTATTTAGAGAGTATAGCATTGCACACCTGAAATATTTAGTATACTGTAACCTATAAGAGAAATTTGTTCTCATTAAAATTAGTTTTTCTTGCATATAATTATCTTCCCATGCATATTGCACCAATATATTAAGTTTGGCTTGTATATCTGTCCATTTGGCCATTTTATTTCATATTTTCAAACACAGGTGATTTTGGTCGGAAGCCGGTGATTTCAAGCGTCTTGAAGCTTAAATGTCCCTCTAACAATTAAAGCTGATATTTGCAATATTTGTGACAAAATACCCAAACAAACCAAACAAACATGTATGGAGGGCTTATGTGGGGTGAGGAGAGAATGACTTTGTTAGATATTTTTACTCTAAGCCATTTTGATAATGTATTTTTTGTGTATTTTTAAAAAAAAATCACCCCAAAAATGTAAATTTAATAGAAAAAAAATTCCAATTTCATCCAAGACAATTAACAAATTAGTCAAAATGGGAGATCAAAGATACTTTGAAGTGTAGAAATCAATCAGCTTCCAGTAATTGCTTGTTTCAAACCAATAAAGTGTAAAATCTTTAAAGCACCTTGTTTGTCGCAGCCTCTTTAATTACAGGCCACCAATGATATATTCTAGTATATAATGTCATGAGTGCCTTTAAACTGCAGCAGGTGGTCAATTTGCATTGCCTGCTCACATTTAGAGGTTTAAGGGAATACAAAATTGCATATTTTGGGCACAAAATAAGTACTTTGACTTTTTTTAAGGTGGCAATCTGGTCAAAATGGGGTTCATAACCAAGCAAAAGAAAAAGTTGCTCAATGTTGGTTTTAAATGAGGTGGGACTAGTCCGGTGAAGGGGAAAAAACATAATTATGAAAGAAGGTCAAATTCCAACACAACCTATGTAAGGTTAGAAAGGTCATCCTTTGAAGCACGGGTAGCTTACAATGACAAGGTTCTTACTTTTCGGGATGTAGACGGCTCTCAAACCCCAGCTAAGCCCTTGCGTCCGAGAGCGAACAAGATTCGCTATGTAGACCTGTTACGGGTTCCTGCTCCATCAAAAGTCCATCCCGACTTACTTACGAACAAGGTCTATGTCCCCGTCCTACTCCAGTCTATGATGTCCTCTGAAAATAGAAAGCATAGGTTAAGAAGTGATAAATGTAGGGGCGACTTGGTAATTGACGGCAGTGCTTCCATAAAGTGGGGCTTAGGCTGGGAGGAAAGGTTAAAATGTACAAGATGCAGATATGTAGGCAAGCATTATAAGCTTTACAATGAGGTTCCATCAAGTACCAGGGGCAGAAAGGCAGCTCAGATCAATGTAGGCTTCCAAATAGGTGTTGCAAGTACTTCTATTGGGAACACAGGTCCCCGCAGAATTCTCAACACAACCAATATCATTGCTCCCTCTCCACTTGCTATGCAAAAACAAGCAAATAAGGTCAATACTGCCCTTAAATCCCTAAATGAGAGAAGCATGTACCAGATTAGAGAAAACTTAGTTTGCTGAAAATGCCAAAATTGGTCAAAAAGATCCCTCTAAGGTAAATGTTGAAGGGGACACTTGCTACAACAATCCAATTTTTAACTCTGACGCGACACCCTTTCAAGCCGGAACTATTGCCATAAGCACTATGTGTGAAAACAATACCAGAAACAAGCAAATTGTAGGGGTACAAGTAGCAAATAAACTATGCAGGACTGCATCAATGCTTAGGAATAAGGGTAAACCTGTTCAGTGCCCCAATCATAGGGGGCATTGTTCTGCAAATGTTTCAGAGAGGGAACCAATAGGTGATGAAGGCAAATGGAATAGGTTGTTAGGTGACCAGATCTCTAAGGACATCAAAATAGCAAATTTCACTTGTGATGGGGACAGTAGGGCATTCCAAGGTGTTCGTAACTCTCACGGTCACAATGTGGGTCATCTTAAGGATCTGAGGCACCTAGGCAACTCGCTGAAGCGCGAGCTCAACAAAGCGCCTTTCTCAAAGGGCATGCTCAAGGGTCATTCCAAGTCTAATATCAGGAGTCGGTTCGCTCTCTCGGTCAAAGCTAGGTGTATGGCTGAGCTTAAAGCTGCCCACAATAAACACCAGGGTGACATCAAGGTTCTAAAGAAGGTCATGGTTGATGTAATCGCAACCATTGTTCTATGCTTCAGTGGTTACTGCGGTACTCATTGTGCAAAGTACAGTTATGTCTGTGCTGGTACAAATAGGCAAGCTAAGAATTTCATGCCAGACAATGTCAAGGTTAAAATGGTTGACAGTGACCAACAAGTCCTTAAAAAATGCATTGAAATGGTTTTAGGTCCAGCTGCTCTTGACGCTACCAAACTTTTAACCACAACCCAAAAAAGTGAAGCAGTAAACAGGTCGTACCAAGCTGTCAATCCTAAAACTGTGACTTTCTCACGCAACTGTGTAGGTCGAATTCACGGGCAGGTTCACAAATTAAACAATGGCTATGCTGACTTTGTAATTGCAAAAACCACTGAACTAAATGCTAACCTTACCCAGGGGTCAAAGATTATTAAGCAGATAGCATATGAGGACCGCAACGACCTTAACCGAAAGCAAACATCCGCTACCAACAAAGCACGAGCTTTACGTGCCAGGACGCGGAATTATCGATACAAACTGCATGAGGAATTACACTACGGCAAGGGCATGAGTGACCCCAAACCTGATTATGACAGTCTTCCACACCTTAAGCATCATAAATATGCTTAGCTGATTGTGTACCTGATAATAAATTGTTATTATTACCTGTTTTGGCATAAGAGACCTCTAACAAGTGGCCCTCGCGTCAGCATCAGGCGTTCCTCTACCTGAAAAAGGCAAAAATACCCAATAGAAATAGATATAAAATGAAAAAAAACATGCATTTATGTATTTTAAGTGTATTTCTATGAATAAAAGGAAGTGATAAAGCTTGTTGTATTCATGTTTTTACCAAATATGCAGGCTGGCTCAGTTCCATGCCCGCTGCACTGTCCGAACTGTAAACATGTCCGCCGTTCCATGTTGGTGGAATGGGGCTCTATGTTTAAATGTTGAGGCTTAACACACAAGCTATTGTTGCATAAGTGGCTCACAGAGTCCCTGGCGTTCAATTCTGACTTCATGTAGCACATTAACGCTACACGGTGAACCAAGTATGTCTCTGATTTTATGTCCGAAGGCAATTTAGCCCTCATTCGGCCATAATAGGGTAAGGAACTATTTGAAATACAAACATTCCAGATCAAACAATCTGAATTGATGCATTTAATGCACTTATTTTCTACTCTTTTGCTCAGAAATGACCAAAAATCTGCTTTCTCATCCATATTTTGCACTTGCAGACGATATTTTATTTTAACCCAAAGTCAGTTTAGGTCACAATATACTAAAAGATTTCCTTAACAAATTCAATGTAAAAGCAATAAATTCAACAAAAAATAAACTCAACATTTTGCGCGTAGAGACCCTCATAACCATACCTTTTCTTAAAGAGCATTCCGAGCCGAATTGATTTAGACAATAAAAAAGATAGGTCATGTGATATGTAAGAAAGAACTCGACGCGAATCAAAGTTCACTGTTTTACTGCCATCTTTTTACCGGCTACTCTCCAGTTGAAGGTATACTGCCAACTGTCAAAGTCTCGTCATGTAGTCTCCAACCTTCAAGCGAAACAGTGAATTTTTAGTACACAACAATGTTTTTCCTACCACACGTACAAAGAATTATTCAAAAATAAAGTCATGGCAAGTGACTATACAGAAAATTGTGTCTTCAAATAAATGGTGTTGATTTATTTAGAGAGTATAGCATTGCACACCTGAAATATTTAGTATACTGTAACCTTAACCACTATCAATACATTATTGTGTCGTGATAATCGCTAAACATGGGAATGTGAAACTCGTCTATTCGACCTATTAGTTCCTGAGATCTCGCGCGGAAACAAAGCACAGGACGGGCGGAAAAAAATGGAACGACGGAATAACGGATGGACGGACGAACATGGAGTATGATGCATTAAATTGTCGGGTGAATTCGTTTTACACCCAGACAAAGTGAATGGCAGTGGAATTAGAATTCGGACGGACTGACAAAGCGGCTCCTATATGCTCACCCTTCGGCCAGCATGAACATAATTTATGAATGCATGAAATATATTAAACGTCCCCTAAACAGGGTAACAGCTGATTCAAATCGACTGTCAGCACTACGAGGCTCTCCGAAAAGTATGTTCAAACTTACCATATTTACCTAATCTGTACTATATTTAATTAATTTATATTTTTTTTTATAAACAACAATATCGTGCTAGTTAACACACTAAAACATTAAACCAGCTCCTATAGGCCTACCCAGAAACGTGACCTGTTCACAGATTTGCTTATTGAAAATTTTCGTTTTTGTCATAGATCCCAAAAAGAAAAGTATTATATATAAACAAGCGAAATAACTCTACTGACAAAGAAATACATATATATTGGAAATATAGTGTCGTTTATGAAAAAAATTCTTCAATTAAAATCGATAAATTATAAAGCGTTGATGAAGCTTTCATCGGTATTTTGGAAAACACGTGTATGACTTACATAGCGTGAGGTTTTCATCCCAGCGGTCGTAGGTCCCAGCGAATGCAAATCTTTGACTTATTTATTATCTTTATGTAATACATGTGTTTGTTTTTGGTTAGTGCAACTGCTGTAGTTTTTGCAGTGTATAAACATTAAATGTGGCGCGTCGTTATAAAACCGGTCTAAATGCATGTGCGTAAAGTGTCGTCCCGGATTAGCCTGTGCAGTTCGCACAGGCTAATCCAGGACGGCACTTTCCGCCTACAGTGGATATATGTTTAGAAGAGACTTCCTTGAAACAGAAAATACCATAAAAGCGGAAAGTGCCGTCCCGGATTAGCCAGTGCAGTCCGCACAGGCTTATCCGGGACGGCACTTGCCGCTAACAGTGGATTTATGTTTAGAAGAGACTTCCTTAAAACAGAAAATACCTTAAAAGCGGAAAGTGTTGTCCCGATTGTTTTTTCTTTACAAACCGATTTGCAAAAGAGCTGTGTAAATAGGAAACAATGCGTGCACATGAATACTTTGTTTTTCACACAATACGATTTCAACTTTCTTTGTCAGTTAATGATTTAAGAAATAAGTTTCGATTTGTCGTTGTTTGTCGACCAATAAACAACGATTTGGAGTTCTGATGCGTAGGAATTAAACCACGAGGGCGTTAGCCCGAGTTGTTTAATATATCCCATCAGAACGAATAAATCGGTGTTCATTAGCCGATAAACAACGATAATGCGAAAATAATTTCGATTCTAACACATTACCACATTTTCTGCAATTTCATTGCGAACTATATTAATTTTACAGCTTCGGAACTATGTTTCGAGATGTTTGCTGGTAGTTTAACAATGGTGAAGTTTGTTCTTTGTCTTTAGAAAACTCCGCGCGTGTCATGTTAGAAAACTCAATTAACAACAATTACAACTATGCCCGATCCACTCTAGGACTCACCAGGCAAAATTTTCCAACGGGGAAAGAAAGATCAACAACAACAAAAAATACAGCAACAGTAAAGGTTTTATATTTCTTGTTACCAAGATGGTAACCATTTGTTGTCATTTTCAACAAATTATAATTGATAGTATATCATGCAGGATGATGCCTGTTATAACCTGGAAGTTTATTTTAACCCCGTACTTATATTCCTTTGATTACTAGAAATATATCGTTCATAATGACGTAACTGAAATCATGGTCCCCCGGTATTTAAATAGAGCCTGTAATTGTTAAAATAATTTCAAGTACAATACGTTTTAATTTGTACAGGAATACTGTGTTTTAATTATACGTTAAATGGAAAGTTCCTGGTAGTTTTAATGTCGTTGTTTGTTTGGATTTTCCGCCGTTTTTAACAGTATTTCAGTCACGGCGGTCAGTTAACCTACTCACACTTTTTCTCGGCAAGCGTAGCCGGTCTAAGCGGTTGTCCAGTACTAAGTGCAAAAACTTATGCCAGTATCTGACAACTGCCCTACTTGAATCAGATGTAGAGAGAGAATGGCCGTAGAAATAATTTCATGACCAATCTCCACAAGTTATGTGGCCGGGCTGGGGTTCGAACTCACAATCCCCGGATTGACAGTCCAGCGCTCTACCATCTGAGAAGGGCCCGACTAATGGAAGTTTCAAGGCCGTATGTCAGCTTGATAATGAATTATGTGCATCTCCTTATGCGTCAAAAAGGCACATTTATGCCACATATAAGCTACGATTATTTATAAACAACGCACTTGTTTGGACACCTATATATTTAATCGCCAAAAGATCCTTGATTAAATAGCAACGTGTCCTGGCGTTTTTCACCTCATTTCTGTATTGCCTATAGTGCGTCATGTTCTGTTTTGAAAGATCCTTTGGATGTCTAAACTAGGGTTTACATAGTTTATGTTGTTTTTTTTTTTTTACAGGAGGCGCTTTGTAATTAGAAGAAAATAAAATTTAAACCATAGCCTAACATGCTTTTCCACACAGGAAATTTAACTCCTTTATATACGACCTATTTTCTATAGGTTCCAGAGCGATACCAGAATATTTTTAGCGTCTAACCTAAATTCTGATCATGAACACAATTTTCCGTTGTAAAATAAATGTCCAATAAACCACGCGAAAAAAAAGTTTTTAAACTGAAAAATATAGTTCGCGTTGTAATTCCAAAATTTAACGCCAGATCATGTTTGAATCGAAATAAATTTCGCATTATCGTTGCTTATCTGTAAATAAACAACTGTTGTCGTTCTGATGCGAGGTTATTAAAAAAACTCTGGTTAATGCCCTCGTGATAAGCCGCATCAGAACTCTAAATCGTTATTTATTAACCGATAAACAACGATAAATCGAAAAATCGATTCTATTTCTAAAATACAGAAATCAAAGTCATTAGATGAACACTTGTCATTATATTCCTTCCAAAGCCAATGTAAAAGACCCGTAACAGTAAATAGGGAAATTTATTTCATTTGAGTGAACAGCGTCATTTCTGTTTTATGCTATAGGTACCGCGGTAATAATCACACTGCATTGCCGGTGTAACATTAAATATTGACCCCGTTGAAAATTGACCCCATGGGTATTTTTTCAACGGATAACTGATCAATATTCAACGTTGAAAACTGACCCTGCCCGTTATATAATGACCCATCCACGCGTGAAAATTCGACCCTCGTTGAAAACTGTCAACTATAGCCAGGTCATATTTCCACTGATTCCAATAATCTTATGCAATTTGCCTATTCCCATACAGACCAAAGAATAACAATTCTATTTTTGTCAGGACTGTAAGCATTAATTAACGTGTAGTTATAAGTAACACCTAGTTACACATTTTAAGATGCTTATTAACGTCTATATGTAGAATCAGTGACTATAATTTATGTGTAATGTATAGACGAGATGTCTGAAAACTTATTAACAACAGTATGACGTAGAGCAGTGTAGATACTGATGATCAGCTTTTATTAGCATGCCAGAATAAATAGATAACTTCGCACTGGTGCTGTTATTAAGTCATTTGACTATTATACATTTGTATATACAAAACCGAAACAAAACCATAACATACTAATATACCAGCTGGTGTCAGCTATCACTAGTACTACTTGTGTCACATATGTGACCCATGCTTGTATGTCAAAGGTCAAGGTTACTGCAATTGCAAAACTAGTTCTCCCCCAAGAGCACAGTCAACTAGTGTGTCTGAAGTCGTGGTTACAACAGTCAAACGCATTATTGTCAAGGCAAAGGAAGCCAAAAGTGATTACATTTCTTGAGTTTAGAAATACTCCGTTGCCAGACCTCGGATTTTCACAATCACAATTGTTGCGAGGTAGACATAATCAACATAAGCATTCCAATCAGAAACTGAGACACGCATACCTAGGACAATCAATACATGGGAAACGCATACCTAGGACAATCAATACATGTGAAACGCATACCTAGGACAATCAGTACATGTGAAACGCATACCTAGGACAATCAATACATGGGAAACGCATACCTAGGACAATCAATACATGGGAAACGCATACCTAGGACAATCAATACATGGGAAACGCATACCTAGGACAATCAATACATGGGAAACGCATACCTAGGACAATCAATACATGGGAAACGCATACCTAGGACAATCAATACATGGGAAACGCATACCTAGGACAATCAATACATGGGAAACGCATACCTAGGACAATCAATACATGGGAAACGCATACCTAGGACAATCAATACATGGGAAACGCATACCTAGGACAATCAATACATGGGAAAAGCAAAGTTGGTAAAACGTGGTTGCCTGCAAATATTATTCCCACACACAATTAAAGATAATGTAACAGTCAAACACCCGATGGAGCTATATACCACATAAATCGCCAGTTACTCATGAAAACAAACAACAGTCTTTTACAGACATTCAGGAATTGGCCGCTTTTGTCACCTTTAATAAGTGAGTTCACCAGAGCCTAGCAAAATACCAGAACAACAACAAGTTAATTCACCAAGAAAAACAATGCTGCAAACCCTATCCATGGAAATACAGAATTGGTGAAGTTCAGGTTTATACAATATCTGGAAGGCTTGTCGAGCCGAATAAATTGCTTTCAGGAGAGGAGTAGAGTAATGGATAAATTAGTAATTAGCTGTAAACAACAATTTCATGTGTGTTATCACGACAGGCTTTTTTTTTGCATAATTAGTTAATTTGGAAAAATGATCTAAATGAAGCGTGACACTGCTGATAACTTTATTATTGTTTCAGTGTGGATTGTTGTTACTGAATTGAATGCGCTTATTTGGTAAATGTGTGTGATTATTATTCCCTGATTGTTTTTCGGCGTAGCTGTTCAACCCAACTTTTGACCTTCCTGAATATCCAATCAAATGTTGTGAAAACTTCCCGCCAGTAGTCCCAAATGAATAAATCCTAACATTCCATCGGCTAATTGACATAAATTCCCACTACACTAGTCATAAATGAGTAGGTGCAACATCTCAACAATATAGCAGACGAATTCGTAACAGGGTTGAATACTTATGGCAAATTAAATAAGGGAATAACATTTCGCACAAAATGAGAGCTACGCTATTAAAATGATTTCACATGACAATTGACACATTAAAAAGCAATGCATTTGATGTTTTGCAACGATGTAAATGAACACACTTTCTATTTTTGAGTGTTTTCTTTTATATTCGTACACAATAGACACAGCGATTCTATAACTATCAACTGTATCTAAGACAATTTCCCACTAGAGGGATAGTCTATATTGAGGGCGAAATGACCATTCGCTCGGCTGCAGGTCAGTGTAGGGTCAAACTGACACTGTGCATTACTGTTGAAAAGGCAAGATACTTGAAAAATCTAATTGTGGACATACATGTATTCTTTACACCTCAACGAGATTTATCTAGCCATAAAGATTTTAATATATTTAGGCGCGTGCATACTTCGAACAGAAATGTAGTTAATAAGTTTCTTGCCATGTATGTTACGGCTTGTTGATGTATATATTACCGTTTATGCATCATATTCTGCGTTGTTGAATATTGTTTTAATTTATTAAATAATTGGTATTTTCTTTGTTAAATTATCCCGATAATAATTTATTTATTGTTTTACCTCTTTCAAACTATATTGTAGTTCAGAGTCGGTATTCACAAAGCTCCTAAGGGAAAACTTAATGTACGTTTTACTTACATGTAAGGGAACATTCCAGTTCAATTTTCTTTATGAAACTTGATCATTTCGGTTCACAAAAATGTAAAATACTAATAACATGAACAATATTGACTAGTTTAAATATTTTGATGACAACGAACGTACACAGTTGTATACATGAAACAGCCAGAGACTTAAGGAATTTTACGAATTTAAGAAATTAGCTTTGTGAATACGGGCCCTGGACAGTCAAACATAAATACAAGAGTCCTAACAATTACCACATTCAAATTTATCATCATCATCATCTTCTTCTTCTTCTTCTTCTCTTCTTCTTCTTCTTCATCATCATCTTCATCATTGTCGTCATCATAATCATAATAATCATCGTCATCTTAATCATCATCATAATCATCTTTTTCAATCAAAATATTGTAGTTATATGTGTTATATACATGTTACATGAATGTTGTTGCATAAAAAATATGTAAACTATGGTTACAGTTATATTTCCAAATGCAGTCTTAGGCATGTTTATGTGTAACAGTTTATACTCTGTCCTGCCATATTGCCTTTTGAAAATATGTTGTCCTCATGGGTCTTTGGACCTATTGGAACTTATGTAAATAAACTATCAAACTATCTTAGAAATTATATATTTATTTTATCGTCATCTTACAAAATATCAGCGCAGCAAACAATTAGTTCAGACTTTTTAATTTGATGTTTGTTGAAGAACACATTATTTGTTTTACATACGGTGCACATGTCGGTCCCCAATTATAAGTGGGGGCCCGTCAATCATTGGTATTATACTGTGTTTTCACAAGGTGTTAACTTACGAGTCAAAGTAGCAAACTGTCATGACAGTTTCTATCCACAAATAGTGTCGATCAACTATCTGTTCTGTTTAATACTGCCACACAAACTATATTTTTATTTCCGGCCATTAAATTTCATGCGTGAAGCGAATGTTAAGTGTAAGTTTATAACGCACGATCGATTACATACAAAAATTATATTACATTTTTACCTCGTTTTCTCTGTGTCAAAGGAAAAGAATCTTTTGCCCAACATGATAATTATTACATGCTATATGTGTAGTTGTTAGTCTGAGTCAGAGCAACATTTTTACAAATTCGTAAAATTAGCACTTGTAAATTTCGTTACCAATTGCCTATAAAATCTATTCTAAAGTGCGCGCTGTAAAGAAACATGTAATATATTAGTGTTCTCTCTGAGTTTGAGCTTAGTTTATGTACAAATGTTGCCTTGGAAATATGTATTTGTTATTCTATAATTGTGTTTGTAATTGAGTCTATATTATAGATTGGAATTATAACTGTTATTATAGGCCTATATCCATGTAGATTCATAATATTGTTTCGGGTATGCAGCCACCCCCAAGCCCCACCCACCTGTATGACGTTTTGAAAATAATTGCGAAATTGGTGTATTTTGAACATTCTTACATGCTTTATTAAGCTCTTAAAATCTACATATTTTAAGGGAATCATATCGTCTTTAAAAACTTTACTCTGAACAATTTACTCTGTAATAGAGCCGAAACATCAAACAAATACAAGCCACGCAATTATTTAAAGTTTAAATTTCTGTCCTTCTAGTCAGCGAACTGTGCAATTACACATTCAATATTAATATCTGTATATTCATGATTATATATGTATGTAGGCAGCAGTTTAAAATTACTAAAATTATCTGACTTAAATTTTAAGAATAGATTTGAATATTATTTTCAACGGTGTATCGAAGGCAAAATCGAATGTTCGCCCAAATTGGAAAACACATAAAATAATTCATCTGGAACGAAAACATCATAAAGTTTGCATCAAATAAATTATAAATAGCAATTAGGAGTAGTTTTTTTTTATATGTAATTTACATGTTATTGAGCAATAAATCTGCCGGTCTGAAACGATGAATACATTTCATTCCTTTTAAATTGCCGCTTTTAATTTAAATGCAAATGTTTGTAACTTTAGATTTACTGCTTACGCAGAATTTTCCGTTTTGCTGGTATATAACTTTAGATTTACTGATTACGCAGAATTTTCCGTTTAGCTGATTTTCTTTTGAATTTTTTGTTTTCATTTTATTACAAAGTGCTTAGGCGAGAGTTTTTAGCTAAACTGAGAACGAAGTGTTCGGTGAGCTATTGGTATACGGGACCTCTCCTGCGTGGTCCGTCGTCCGTACGCAGGATACTTAAATTTTTATCAAATCTTAGCCAAACTTGCACAGGATCTACGTCCTTAAAAGAACGTTGCTTCATACGCGACGTCGTCGTCTTTGATTTTTCCTTGCGGCATCTCTTATGTAGTTGAAACTCATGGCCCTGCGATAGTTTCTGGTTCTTTACAAGGTCATTCTCTTCTACAAATCTCCGACATTTAACATAAAGTTAACAAACCGTTAAAACATGACCCCATAACTGATAAAAATTTAACGACTGATCAGTTTCCAACGACATTTTTATCAAAATTTAATGTTGAAATGTTGGCTTGGTCATTTCTCAACGTTGAAAAAGGACCCATGGGGGTAAATTTTCAACGGGGTCAATATTTAATGTTACACCGGCTCCTTGTCAGCGAATGTGCCAATGTTCAGCGAAATCATAAAATGAAGACAGTAGGTATTTATATGTACCTTTTTTAAATGTAATTGTTTTGGTGTTTTAAATTCTTCATGTAACGTATAGATGTCAGAGACAATAAAGAGTTGTGACAGTATAAAGTTCAGTTAGAGCGAGTTAAAGTTGAAATGTGCGTCAAGCAATTACTATTTTCGAGTTGATTTTTTTTTTTTCAATAAATAGCTTAATTTTCAAAAATCTAAATCGGTGTGGTAATGGAAACATTAAAAAACGGTTAATTTAAACAAATATTCCAGCCAAGCGTCGTTGTCGTGCAAAATATTTCATAGATTGAGCTTAAATAAGTATGACAAACATATACATGTTCAGCTATGAAATATTCCAGTGGAATATTCCGTCATGCTAAGTTTTCCCTGCAGTTGTTAACTAATTGGATGCGTTGCAATTTAAAATGTATATTGATTAGCAATTATGTTTTCATAGAACTCGCGTTTCTGTATTATATATCAGCGTTTCTATAATTATTGTGTCGGATTTTTAACTGTTCTTCTGATTGTAACAGATAACTGATGCTCTGAACGAAAACATTAAAAAAATGCAAATTATACATATTTTTAAAATAAAGAAATATATGCAATGTGAAATAAAACGCTCTAAGTATTAAATATTGGTAGATAATTTATCGACTGGTCAAACAATCAAATTCTCGAGCAGCACCA